>JAYKKT010000065.1:14675000-14692500 GCA_036023115.1 Brasenia schreberi | reverse complement strand
GCAATTGATCAAGGACATCCAAGTTTTCCCTAGTGCGAACTGAAAACTAATGAAACAGGGTAACCCCTGCCCCATTCAGGATGGATTGGGTCGGTTCATGGATCACGGCGATATTCCCATCCCTATCTGCATTTAAGAGATGATAGGCCAGATTAACAATAGTATCTTCCCTAATTGGTTGTTATAGGGGCTCCTTTGAACAAGGTTGATTTTGGAGCGTTCACTGTTGCGTATAGTTTTGGCTCTGGTCCATCTGGATCAATGGATCCAGCACGACTCCTAAGGATCTAGATCTGCCTCGTGGTCTTCCCCCATATTAAGGGTTTTGGCTCTGGTCCATCTGGATCAATGGATCCAGCACGACTCCTAAGGATCTAGATCTGCCTCGTGGTCTTCCCCCATATTAAGGGTTTTGGCTCTGGTCCTTCCATGGTCAAAATGTCATCACTGTTTACAATAACTTTCAAAAGCTTTGCCAATTATTGCAATAAAATCATGACAAGTTGGGTTTGGACCAAGGTTGTTTAGATTGTAGATCCAACCCAAGATTGCATTTCAAGATCATGGGAATGAATCAAGATTCAATCTTACCCTCTTATCTATACATATAATTCATGAGAATCTTATAATTCATAGATTCATATCTTTTTAGCCTGATGATATGTTAGCAGTTGGTACTCACACACCCTCGAAAGTATCTTTTGGCGCACCTGTTCTTTTCAAGATGAAGCGGGGTGATTCGAAACAGTTATGTGTAGACTATCAGGCCATGAACAAGATCATTGTGAAGAATGAGTATCCTCTTTCTTTGATTGCAGACTTATTAGATCAGCTCAGGTCATGAACAAGCAGGCTTGAGTCTTCTTGTAGTTAGACTTAAGTTTGGGTTGCTCGCAGTTGTGAATTGCAGAAACGATTGTTCTTGTATTAATGTCTAATATGATGAATTTATCATATGCTTCATCAAATTCATATCTAAGAAAATGTCTATCATGTTCTATATGGTGGGATTATAAGGAGCTCACGATCAAGATCTAGATCTCACCAAGATCGATCCAGAATGAGATCCACTACTTTCAAGCTTCATATCAGGGTATTGCAAGGTCGTAGAATTTCAAGATACAACTCTGGATCTTGACAACCACGGTTGAGGCAAAGAGTTATCGAGACAAAATAGTTTTTTCGTCTTATTAATAATCTACAAAGATGTCCGATCACATGTCCAAATTGTGTGAAGAAGACATGGCTGTTTCTGTATAAATCTAAATTGGCAGTTTCAAACCACCGGTTCTGCTTTTTCTGGAATCAAGAACTGGAACCGAACCAGAATCAAGCCAGTTCCAATTCGAGTCATTTCTGAACCATTCCTTGTGATTCCAACATGGTTCCAGTTCCATAGAAGGTGGAATTAGAACTGAACTGGTTCAGGGTCTGATTTGACCGCTTGTGGTTTCAGTCAGTTTCTTGCCTAGTTCAGTTCCAGTTAGACTGCCCGGTTGGTTCCAAACCGACCATCTCTAACTGAGAGTGCTAATCCAACCCACATTTGAGTCCTTGCTGCTATAAAGATGAAAGATGTAACGGTATTCAATCTGTATTGTTTCTTTTTGTTGGAGTGGTAGAACATAGATGCACGGCCCCCATGGGTATTGAACTCATGATCTCAAACTTGTAAGTCAACCCCCTAGCCAGGTGAACTATTGCCCTGTGCAACTTCTGTGGGTTTCTTCTTCTCATCTGAATGTTACTTGTTATACAGTACTGAATATTTATAGAAGGAGATGGACTTTCGTCGAGCCTTGCGACATCACACTTTAGTGTGATACAGACCTCACAACTTTAGTATTTAACAACTTTAGTATTTAGTTTTGGGTTCTATTTTAGAAAGGAACACCATTTGTTATGGTATTCGATAAGAGTCTCGCATCTAAATTATCAACGTATTGCAAGTCATACAACTTTTCTACTATCAGTATAAGTTATATTATTTTCTTTTAAGTTTCCTTTGTTATTACTATCGAGTCTTAAGCTTTCGCCAAACTGCTACCACATTGATGAAAAGCTTAATCGAACTCAAACTAAATGTTGATCGTGAGTACGAATCGTTGGATGATTCCAATGCCGAGACAGGACATTAGCACTTAACTAATCTCAGTTCTCTAACTTTTGATGGCAAGGAATCCCTCGTAAGACACAACAGTGTGTGCGCGCTGGGAGAGAGAGAGAGAGAGAGAGAGAGAGAGAGAGAAACATTTATGTATTCTGCCAACCCATAGGTTAACAAAAAATTAATGCGACCCAACAAATAAGTGCCACAAGGAATAGAAAGGTTTTATGTATTCTGCCAACCCATAGGTTAACAAAAATTTAATGTGACCCAACAAATAAGTGCCACAAGGAATAGAAAGGTGCAGAAATTCACATATACACACACATCATCATCATCAATCGCAGCATGACTCCACACTCCACATCTTACTCCTTCCTTTCTAACTATGCACTCACATGATCAAACCCATGCATCCCAATCCCATGAGAACCAGCAAGCTCCTCTTCAAACCCCACCCCCGGCGAACACTGTTAGCTCCTGAAGTTGGAGTGGTGGCTGAACCTTTAGGGGATGACGCCGCAGACGCCGGCGTAGTCGTACTTGTTCCGCTGCTTGCTGCCGGAGCCGGTGCCTCAGCAAGCTTCCCGCTGAACTTATCAGCCGGCAATAGAACCTTATCAATCTGATAGACTGCTATAGGCTTTGTCAAATTGAGTGCATTAGTGAACGTGGTCTCCACCAAACCAGAACTCACATTCACTTGTTGGTTAGCAACAAAGGTGAAATTAAGCCCATAAGGCCCATTAGGCCCAGAAGCTTGTGTGATCACAGGATTGCTGATAGTTCGAAAATCATCCCAAACGATGAATTTGGAAACTATATGGAAATTCACAAGTTTAACCTGCTGCTCCTGCGTGAGGCCGTTGAGAAAGCCCGTCGGAAGGTTGTCGAAGGCATTGTCGCTGGGAGCAAACATAGTGAGGCTGTTCTGTGAGTTGTTGAGCTCATTGATGAGCTGAATTTCAACTTGCGTCTCCTTGAAGAGGCGAATGAGCATCGTGTATTGGCCGGCTTTGTCGAGGATTCCGGTGACATTGAAGGGAGACACAGCTGCATTGGTGGTGGTGGTGAAGAAGACAAGAGAGAGTGATAAGGAGAGAATGAACAGAGATGAAGTGTGTGATGACTCCATTTCTTATTTGGTTTTGCAGAGAAGAGAAGGGGAGTGCCTTTATAGAGTGAGTGGAGTGTGGGGGTAAGAGAGAATTGCTGGCATTAGCTGTCTAAAGCTGGAATAAAGAGGGAGAAGTGGAGACAAGCGAGTGTGACATTATACCTGTTAGGATGATATTCAAATCTATTGGCCACGCAAAGGTGAACTCAACAACCAATAATAGCATGTAAGACTAAAGATCGGGAACTAATATATTTACTCCAAAATGGTTACATATAAATGTAAATATATATATTATATATTAAGAGAAAATCTCTTCTTTAATGACATAATGGGGAGGTAGAAGCTAGATGCATGCCCTAAGTACTGAACTCTTGACCTTCCATTTGTGGGTTTTGTGTTATAACCCATAGATTCAATTACACACTTAAGGAGCAACTAATTATTTTTTATACTAAAGGATTCCTTTTTTCATATAGTTCGATCTTGTATCATACTAACAGTTAATAGATCATTCTTTAATGTTTCCTTTCAACACTTTTTTCGTATTCCTCTTTTAACATATTCACTATCTAGCTTTTTCAACCTTTTTACCATAGTTTCTTTTGATCATCTTTATATGCATATAAAAAATCTTAAACAATTTTTCTTTCATTTTATCATCTTTTGGTATCAGTCTCACTTTATCTTTGATAGTCTCATTATGGTTACAGTCTTTCTTTGTGTGACCTATCTCAGCATTATTATTTTTGCTAGGAACACTTTTTTACTCGTGTTGAGGGTTAAATGCCCAACATTCATTTATTGTATTAATAGCCAATATGAAAAAAAAGCTTCTATTTAGTGGTAAGAATTTAAATAAGCATTGTCCCAAGGGACATAGTTCCTGGCTAGGAGGTCGGCTCTCTGACAAAAGATTTGGAGATAAATGCTTGAGCTTGCATCCGATAGGGGCTTCTTCATCCCTGCTTGTCTATCAAAAATAAACAAATAAACAAATAAAAAGGATTTAGTAAATATCTTTATAAGTTTTTAAGTAAGATTTCATCTTTTCTGGTTGGAGTGGTGGGCTCCGTATGATACATTACAATTTAACTGCAGGTTGTATTTTCTTTTTCAAAATTTTCAAATTTTGGGTGGGGCAGAGGCCGAGACTCTGCCTCTTACCTCACCTCAATGTAGATCTACTGGCGGAGTCGATCATGAGACGACCTTTCTCTTATTAGCTTGCTCAATAGAGCGAACATCTGTAAGGTGTGCATACTTAGTTACGAACTCACAACGACCTTCTACATGAAACCTTTCATATTTTCTTCTTCTTTCCTTTTTTTAGTTATGAGGTCGAAGTTGGGTATGCATGCCCGAGGAGTTGAACTTGTGACCAGCCATGACGCCAGGCGAGAGCCCTACCAGGTGGGCTGACATCCTGAGTGCACCTTTCCTGTTATTCTAAAACAACGATCTGATCCAAAGTTTTGATGAAACCACCATCACTGTTACTAGAGATGTCCATCTGTCGGGCTTACATGAACCCTAGCTGGCCGGGGATGTGCCCATTGCAGTGCTCAAGGGTTTGCAACAAAGAAAAAAATCTCTTAATTATTGAGGTCAAACCACAATCTAATGAAAATTTATGGCATAAGATTTCTCATCAAGTCTTGATTAAAATAAATTTTCAATACAAAATCATAAAAATATATCTTTTGTATGAATTTTTATACAACCCCATTCATGTAAGGGATCACCTTTGCATAGTTGATCCCAAGCCCGAATAAAGGAGGGTTGCGTTAGGTTTTCGACAGCCAGCATAAAACTTTGTCAGACTTATCTGTTATAAATTCTACAATTATGAGCATGATAGGGCTTTATGGAAACAAAGAACAAATGTAGCCAACCCCATCTAGTATGAAAAAAGGCTTAGTTGTTGTATGGTTTTTCATACAACCTAAGTATCGTTTGTCAAGTGTCAGAGCTTATAGACTTGAATTTAAATCTAATACTCGCATTTGAAACTTGGACATGGACCTCAAGGAACCTGGATTTATTACATGTCTCCCTCTATCCTTATTTGTACTTTGTGGGAGACATATTAATGGGCAAGATGACGCAGCCACTTATTAAAATCTAAAAGAAATCTAAAAAAATCAATACAATTAGTTATGTATATATATATATATATATATATATATATATATATATATATATATATATATATATATATATATATATAGAGAGAGAGAGAGAGAGAGAGAGAGAGAGAGTGGTTGGTTCTCAATCAAGTGGTTTGCATAGTTCCATCCATCCAACTATTGGTCGTCATCTTCCACCGCTTTCTATAAATCCTTCACTCTTCAAAACCATTTTTTATCCATTAAACCATCATGATCACTACTAAAACCACCTAAAAATATACAAAACCACCTATATATACAATTATTTAGTTTTTTAAGTAGTGTTAGTATTGGTAGTAACAATTTTGTGTAATGAAAAATGGTTTTGACGAGAATAGTGGAAGGTAACGAAGGACAACAACTAATGATTGGATTTATAGAACCATGCAAACCACTCAATTTAGTACCGTGTTCAATTAAACATGGAACGCTCCCTCTCTCTCTGTGCTTATATATATATATATATATATATATATATATATATATATATATATATATATATATACCATCTCGCCTGAATTTCACATGACCGAACTTTGCTTCATCCGAAAACTATCCAGGTCTGCGACTGAGTCTAATTCATCACTACCGACAACCGCAGACCACGAGGGGCATACATATTCCAGGAAATTGAATGGAATGAAAATCTCCGGGTGGTTGGTCTTGATCAAAGGCAAGGAAGAGAACAAAATCAAGTTAGCCGTTGAGCACAACCATCATGTAGGTCCCAAGTACGTGACATATCGTCTACCTTGTGTCAAGTGGCTAGAATAATATATTGGAATTGGTTTCAAATCAAACAGTTAATCGTAAAAGACTTATTAGCAAATCGACAGAATGAAAGCATTTAGAGTACAAAAGCACGCTTAAATTTCAACAAAAGAAGATTAATAATATACACCCATAAAATTTTCAACACATTCGGGCCCAAATCAGTGCAATTCCACTGGAACCAGATTGTTCAAGTTCGACAGAAAGTGGATTCGAGTCGACCTGCCAAACCAGCAGCCTGAGTTGGATCGGAACCTGACTGATTTGATTTGGTTTTTTTGGAAGCCTCAAATTAAACATATCTGGTTTCAGGTAATCGGCAGTTCCAAACATGCATTCTCTGTACGAATCTTCCCCAGAAGCAGCAACGATAGGGAGTGCCCTGTCTAACGGATTGGGTTGTGTTCAAATTATTTTGAAAGCATAGCGGGTTCTAAGCGGTCGTCGGTTTCCGAACAGCATGAACTGTAACCGAACCGGGAAGTCCCCGATTCTGGTTCTGATTTCATGCTGGTTCCGGTTACTACCGGTATAATTCCGGTTCAAATAGGCCATGTCTACCTCTAAAGTTGGCACCTTACCTTGAAAAGGAAGGTAGTCTCATGGTCGGTAATTATAAACTAGCAGATCATTGTGATGCAATCTCCTGTTTCCGTCTTTGAAATCTTTAATATGATATGCTTTTCAATAAAGGAGTTGTTCGGATGAAATATTCGGAATGGTGAGACGGGTAATTAATCAGATTCAGTAATTTCCATAGGATCGTTATTTGTCTTATCGTACCATACGCTAATTTTCGAAGAGGGACACATGCATGCATGCACTCACACATGCACACACATATATATAAATTGAATCTTGTCCATTTTGATGTCCTCACTCAATACTTTTGAGTGACATGAATATAATTTAAACTTTTTTAACGGTTTTAAAAAAAGTATGATAGATGTTTCGTACAAATCCAATTACTCACATATATATATAGAAAGAGATTGGATCATATCTACCACTACCATTTATTCATCCATTGCTTTTGGATAGTATGAGCATAATAAAAATATCATTAATACTTTTTTTAAACTTATTAAAATTTTAAAATTATACTCACACTACTCAAAAGTAATAAATGAATATGTCAACTGCAATAATGAAAGACGAAAATGAAAAAAATATCCTTAAGGTGGTTTGTGTATTGCCATATTGGAGGTCGAGCCATGCCACGTAGAGCTGGGTGACAAGGTTTGACAAATGACAAGGTTAACAAGAGTTAAAATATTAAAAGGAAATAATATATCATGATCTTTTTTTCTTGACTTAATATTGCTAAAACTACAACACGTATATCAAGCTTAATCTTGACTAAGTTTTAGGGTTAGTTTTGGTCTTGATTTTTGGCAATGTCCTGTTGAACAAGGGATAACAAATTTAAAAATCAAATTTTAAAAAAAATGATGTTTTATTAAGTTTTCAATGTTTTTTCTACAATTGTATTTTTTTTGTTGGAAACAAAAGTTGGGGTGAAGGAGAACCCTAAGGGTGTATTTGATTCGTAGTGTTGAATTTTGGTATAAGATAAGGTAGCAACACGATAGAGAATGAGCATTTGGTTTTTGTGTGAAGCCCTTGAGTGTAGTTCTTGCGGTCCACCTCCTTCTGGAACCGAAGTTTATGACTTACGGAATCATTGTTCTATGCCACCGATGAGTTCCACATTTGTTGTTGAACGAAACTTGGAACTACATGTACCAAAAATCAAGGTCCACTTCTACTAGAACCTTGTATCAATACACCCTAAGGTATCTGCCAGTGCTAGATATCGAACTCTTGGACACTCATTGAAGGTTCTTTCGGAATCAATCCCTAGCCAGCACGCCCATGGCTTCTCGTGCACCAATTTATCATTGTTTTCGAACTATTATTTGAAAGAAATTCAACAACTAAAGAACATGAAAAAGAAAAAACTAAAATGACTGTACTAATTAAGTGTATCAAAACTTGAGGTCAGAAGTTCAATCTGTTATTTAAGATATCTGATTTGACTGTACTAATTTAGCTCATCTGGCAGGCTCTAAGACTCCCCATATAGAGGGTTGTGAGTTCGATTCCTGGGCCATCATGGGTGCGTGTCTTAGGCTTCGGCGTTCCATTGTAAATAAAAGCTTTTTGTTGTATGTTTAAGAAAATAAATAGAAGAAAGACACAAAGAACTTGAAGCCATTGATGGTCCATCTAATTGACAGTGCTAAAGTTCAGAGCCTACCAACTGGAAAGAGCAACCAATTATGTATAATAATTCAACTTGCACCAAACACCATACTTTAGTAGACTTTGATCACATACCATGCACTTTTCTATCTTAAATTCGAGCATTAGTCACTATACGAATTATGCTACGGTTAAGATAGAATTTAATTTGCTGCTAATGGTTTAACGTAAGAACAATCTTATTCGTGAAGTTAATTAATTTGGCATAAATTAAATGTCCTCGGCCTTAAACTTTGATTCAAAACATCATCGACATTATCAAACTAATCCACTTTAGATAAAGTATTAAACTTTGACGAAGATTATCGATGGGCACCTTATTCAATTGATAATTTAATGGATATGGAATGGACAGGAATTGTGTCCAATACGTGGTTCTTGCATCCATAAGTAGATATGGCCGGGCTCAAACCGGCCTCGCAGTTCGAACTGAAACCACACCACCTATGGAACAAGCGGTAACTGAAAATGGTTGAACCAACCCTAGAACCATAACGAGAACTGGGGACCCCCCTATTCCGTTATGGTTCGTGGTTTTTGCTGACCTGGAACTGGAACCGGTAGTTCGAAAAACAGCCGCTAACTACAGTTAAAATAAATTTTTTCAAAAACCTTTATCACAAAAAGATCGGTAACTCAGTTGGGTAGGGCACTCCCTATCCTAGCAGTTCGTGGGGAGGGTGAATTGCCTTGAACGGTTCAGTTTCGGTTTCAAGTTCTAAGCGAACCGGAACCGGTACTGGTTTACCCGAAACAAGACATATCTATCCATAAATATTGCCACAGCAACATTTGTATAGACGCGATTTAATATCCTTTGCAAGCTTAACAATGGAGCTTGGGGATGGCAATGCAGTTGGGTTTGGTATGCCTATACCTGGTCCCAACCCGAACTCTAATGAGGCGAATACGGCACAAAATGAGACATACATAACATATGTAGGTCTCTCTCTCTCTCTCTTTATATATATATATATATATATATATATATATATATATATATATATATATATATATATATATATATATATATGTGTGTGTGTGTGTGTGTGTGTGTGTGTGTGTGTGTGTGTGTGTGTATATGTATATTAATTTAGGGTTGAGTTGGGGTTGCACAGACCGGGTCAATATTGTCGTCCCTAATCGAGCTCTTCGTTGTTGAAGGCAACTTTGAGTCAAATTCAATATCTTGGGTCAAAACATTATTGGGGGGACTTGCAACTTGTCCCTAAATACTATTGGCGCAACAAAATAAGCCACTACTCTTGTGGTGGCACTCATTTGCTATTAGTTTAGACATGAAACTTGGCATATATCTTAATTAACAAGCTTAATCTGTGGTAAAGTATGAGTACTCTGAGGGTTATCTTTACTCTTCTCACATGGCCTTCAACCAGGAGAAAGCATTATAGAAATAACGATTTAATGGGAATATACTATATTAGAAGATTAATGAATACTTTATATTTAAACGTTCATCGTCAAATGGATGAAGAGGATTACCACCGTTGAAGTTGATGAGCACTTCTGAAGATCTATCGAAGGTTCTTGATAGGGATGTTCATGGGCAGGGATCAAGGTTCCCAATCTTGATCCCATTTAGGAACCCACTCCTCATTCCTATCATGGGACCAAACGTCCCTCATCCCTTAAACCAACCTAAAGAACTTCTTCACAATCATTATTATCCAATTATTCATGTGTTCCTTGCTCATCACTTCCCTCCATACATACGTATTAAGGGCAGGAGAATGAAAAACATTTGGAACTATCCCCTAGGATCCTCAATGAATCAAGATTGGTCTTAGAAGGTTTGTGGGATGGGGACCTGTTGTTCCTATCCCCGCCTGAATCCCGTGAGAACTATCTCAGTCCTTGACCTTTAAACATACCCCGAATTCGCTCTTTATAGGTGGGGCCTTACAGGGAGCGGAGGATCCCCATCCCATGAACATCTCTAGTTCCTAAAGCAGCTTTCTAGTTCTTACATTACTTTCACAGCATTCCTTTATTATGAGAAGCGATGTAGCAGTAGAATTTACTATTGCAAATAGATTTATTTCTTCAGGAGACCTCTCTCTCTCATTTCAATTTGTTCCGTGGCCTGGTGTGGGCATGCCTCCCATTGGAAAAGTAGTTTGTATACTTTTTAGGTTCATTTTTTACATATCAAACCTCAAGGATATCATTGTATGTGTTTTAAACAAGAACGTGAAGTTCCGCATCACGCTTCGATGTAAGTAATGTTATGAGGGGGGGGGGGGGGGGTGAAATCATACATAATGGGATGCATGAAATTTTGGTGATTGACAAAATCAGCATTTTTGAGTTTGAAATTACTCTTTTTTATGTCCACACATTCATCTCAATCTTCATTTAATGCTCCGAACACCTCTTAACACACATGATAGCTGACTTCACTTATATGTTTTGCTCGTCCTTAAAAATCTCAATTCAAAACAATAAAGTATTCTTTAAAAATACATGTATACTTTTGGTTTTTCAATTTAAACATAACCATTTAAAAGGATAGATATTGTGATTTTCAAGAACATAAAAAGAGTAAGACATGGCATGCATATTCAACCTTATATATAAGGAAATTGGATTATGTCCACCTCTATAGATTCATAAATTGATTTTCGGTGGTATTAATATAATTTAAAAAATTTAAGAACTTTAAAAAAGAAAAGGACAATATTATTATACTCGTGCTTTTGAAAAATAATGATCGAGCATGAGTTATGTGTGTCCGTGGTGGGCAAGATCCAATCTCTCTCTCTCTCTCTCTCTCTATATATATATATATATATATATATATATATATATATATATATATATATATATATATGAGAGGTTAGATACCCTATCTCTAGTATAGTATTTTTATGGCCACCATTTACTCTTGGAAGGCATGAGCCTCTTAAAGCCATCACATTAATTTCTTCAAATACTATAATAATTTCTTAAATGGTATTCATGTCCTGTAAAAGCAAAGGATGAGTATCAGTATATATTGTTAAAGGTTTGGCATCATCTACTTTATATATATATATATATATATGGGGGGTGAGGGAGAGAGAGAGGTGTTGGTCGCTCAACTATCACGTGTGAAAGATGTTGGAAGCCTAAATGAAGATTGAGATGAATGTGTTCGCATACAAGTAAAGTTCGAATCATAACGAGGCTACTAGGCAGTAAGGTTGATACCAATGACATTCTAAATGAGAAAGACAGGTTTAAGATGAATTAAGCACTTCGAAAAGCAGACAAATAAAGCAGTGTTGAGAAGTTGGATGGCAAAACAAAGAAACTAGGTGTTGATAAAAGTAATAAATATGATCTTATCCTAGCTGAGTGACATCTAACGTCTCCATGTAGGTGGCGTTATACACACGCAAAGAGAGAGAGAGAGAGAGATCAGGAGGAAAACTTTATTTAAACTTGGCATCTAAGGGAGTGCATGCATGCATTAGTTTACATTATTTGAAAGCCTTCAACTTACGCACGATATCTAAAAGGAGCCATGGACTAACATTGGAACTTCAGGGTAATGTCAAGCATCCTGTTGCACCCCAAATGAGATCTCTCCATCAAAGGTCTCATCGGTCTCATTTGTTGGGTGCTTGGTGGAAGTACCCTCCTGATGATCAGAGGCATCCACTTCCTTTATTTCAAGCTTAGAAACATCAATTGACACAAAATCAAGCGTCGAGACTGTGCTCGGCGTGAATGAATCACTGCCTAGAGAGTTAGTAGTTGAAATCAAGTATCTGGGTGAGAGGCTGGGTGAGAAGCTGCCATAGCCACTGAGCTTGCCCTTCTTCACATTCTTGCGTGCTCTTTGATGCCAACTTCTCAGGCCATTGGCGACACGCTCCGGGAACACCGCCTTTTTTATCCTGCTGCCCATCTGAGTTTATAGTTCAAGGAGTTGGTAAACCATATTGAAAGAGCACAATCTTTTCCTGAAGCTGGGGTTAAGCAGCAACCCCACAAGATATACACACCCCGTGTATCGAACTCAAGACCATCAACTTAAAGGAATTTATTAGTTGACCTCCTAGCCAGAAGATCCGTGGCTCATTGTGCATCTAAAACAATGATAATCAATGTGCTTCAGCTAAATATACAAGGTTAGTTATCTTAGTCAAGGGCAAATTGGGTCAAACGGGTCGGCTCACTTCAAGTTCAGGTCAGAAGTAGGCGATCGTGACCTGACTGACTTTTTCCTCGGGGCCTTTTCCGGTCTCAGATAAAACCTAATGGTTCGGGTTGGGTCTGGGTCGACCCCACTGTCACCACAATGTAAAATATATATCTATGCACATACATACATACACACACATGTTATGTAGTATGTACAGTATATAATATAGATATTACATATAATATATTATCATACATGGTATAATCTCATTGGGTTTGGATTTGGGTCTAAATGGAGACGAAAACTGGGGTCTGTAAACCCTTAACGAGATCCAGATTTTTTGGGTCAGATTCAGTTCGGGTTGTTGTATGGAGTACCAAATTACGAGCCCTACAGAAGGCTTTTCCATATCAAATTTGCTGTGCCAGGGTTTGATTTATATACTACATTAATTTAACTATCAAACATCAGTTTACATAAAAGTCATAAAATGAAAACTTCCTATTAATCCTTTAAAATTACCACCTTAAAAGTGTATATATATGATGGTATAGTGGGAGATGGCTCTGGCTGTCTCATAGCTGCCATAGGGCCGGGTTCTATTCTCATTGTCATGGCAACTGTACTCATGCCCTAGTGCAGTATGGGCTCGAGCCGAGAACCCTAAACTCAGAGCTTAATTAGCTCACTTAACAGCAATAAGATGGGCGAAATGTATATATATACCTGTGTGACTAACGCATAGAGAGGCAGAGTTACATAGCCGCATATGAATTGTACACTTATGCCTAATACGATCTTCAGTATAACACCTATTTTTTTCTCATACAAGCATGATCCCGTCCCGAACTCGAACTGCGCAGAAGCAAAACTGGTTACTAACTGATCTAACGATTCCCTAAATTGAAACAAATGATCTAAACTTAGTTATAGCACTCACAGTTTTCCATGTAAAGTATGCAAGTTGGAAGGAATTCTGCAAGAATCAAAAGGAAGAAATCAGCCAACTCTAGGTCCAAGGATAAAGATTCAGAATGCCTTCTAGTTCACCCTTCCATTCTACAAATTAAAAGCTAATGGGGGAGAGAACAACTGATCTAATCTGTTTAGAAATTAAAAGAAAAAGATAAACAATCAAGTGTGTTGTTTTGTAAATGAGAAAAGGAAGGCATTAAATTTTGCTGTCGTCAGTAGCCGGCAGTCAACATAAAACTCCGACGGACTTTTACCGGAGGGTGCAATCTTTCCAGCACTAATAGAATTGATTCTGCTAGGTTTCTGATATTAAGTGTGTTTGGGTGAGAATTCTACTGTAGTTCACCTTCCAGGAAGCCCTTGTGTTGCACCCTTTGGCCAACCTTGCTTGGTGCAAATAATTAGGTGTTCAGGTGAGATTATGGTAGACATGATCGGTTCCGGATTTTCTGGAACTAACAATCGAAATCAAATCGTGACTGTACCAATTCTGGTTTCAGTTTGAGGCCTAAACTGTCTGAAAAAAAAAACCATTAAAAAAATTTGTTATATATATATATATGTGTGTGTGTGTAATGTCGTAACTCCATCCATTCTCAAGCATCGTTAAAGATCTCAGCCATTCAATGAAATCAATAGTTAAAATTTAAATTTAAAAGTCAAATAGTACCATTCTGGTGCATTAGATGTACTTAGTTTTTTCGTTTCAAAGATCTCAACCGTTGATCTTAAAGATCGAAGTATGAATATGGATGAGTAGGCATAGACTATGCTTATATATATATATATATATATATATATATATATATATATATATATATGTGTGTGTGTGTGTGTGTGTGTGTGTGTGTGTGTGTGTGTGTGGCGTTAGCAGACCATCAAAATGCACATTTTATGGGACACACAAATCAAATAAGAATGGATTAGAGGGTCCCATGAAAACCTGCCTCCAAATCAAATCCCATGAGTTCCTCAGCCAAACATAGCACATTGTTTGATGATCTGTACACTATTGAAACTTTGATAAGTCGCCAAACTGTCAGATAATCATTCCCCTTGTATTCTTCCAAATTCAAAATAAAGATATGGTGAAACAAATATATATTGGGAAAGCACAGGAAAGTGGATTTGGATCAGATATCGATCCTAATATCCAATTCCAAATATATACATTTACTTAGAGTATTAGTCATTGATTACCTCTACAAGAACTATATAATGTGGAAAAAATGCAACTGCCTCCACTATATATAGGGAGCACTGCCTGTGGTACTGTTAATTGGGATAGAAGGAAGGACTCTAAAAGCTTCATAATATATATATATATATATATATATATATATATATATATATATATATATATATATATATATATATATGAGATAGTGGTATATGCTCAATCCCTCAAATATTTCCATTATTTCATCGCTGTGATCAATAATAAAGATTTGAAGTAAAAAAGTATAATATATCATTGTGCATTGAATGCCAATACAATTGTACAATTACCTTTTAAGATTCAAATCTCCCCTAGAATGATAGAAATGTTTGACAAGATTTAAGTATGGACGAGGATTGAACAAAAACCCCTCCCTCTTTCTCTTTTTTCCTCTCTCTCTCTCTCTCTCTCTCTATATATATATATATATATATGAATTTGAATTTGAATTTGAATTTGATTTAGATTACTTTGGGTCTAACCCATATAAGGAAAAAGAAGCTTACCTGAAAGAGGATGAAGTGAATGAGGTAGAGAAGGTATTGAGGCCGGCCGAACCAAAAGAGTTTGTCATCGGGCTTAACTAACAACGTCCCTCCAACTACTCTTGATTCTTGGTTACCCTCAACACACATTCTAGTGATGATCACTTGCAGCTTTGTTCCCACAACCAGCACCATCTACGCCATTAGTGGAAGGTTAGAAATAAATTTAAATTTAATTAAATGGAATGGCTATATAAAATGTAATCATAACCATATTGATTATTTAGATATTAGCTTATTTTCTTTTTTTAAGGGAAATTATATCAAGGATGCATACATATGTGAATGCGTAATATATATATATATATATATATATATATATATATATTATCATGAAATTGCTTGAGCTGGTTATCCAGTAGTATTACCACCAGAGGGATGAAGGACAGCCAGAAATAGTGATAAAATACTGCAAAAGAAAATTAATGAATATTAAGCATCTCCATATTGGTACTTCATGTGTGTGTGAGAGAGAGTTACCAGTAGCCTTGAAGAAAATGAACGACATTGAAAAAATCCACAACCATATGCTGCAAAGCCAGCAATAATAATAATTAAAGAACATGAATTATAATACGGAATTCTTAAAACTGAAATTATGTTTATATATATAGTGATTGGATTTGTCCTACCTTTTTGTTTTTGAATAATATGAATATAAAAAAAAAATCATATTTTAAAAATCTTTTAAAAAATTTGAAATTACACTCATATCACTCAAAAATAATAAATGGGATGATATAGTTTTATGATATATTTTTCGTATATATAAAGAGAGAGGGAGAAAGTTGGAGGATGTAAACAACCAACAATATATATTTCTCACTTTTTGTTTAATAATTTCAATTATTGTACGTTTAATCGAATGATTAAAATTGACTTGAATAGAATTTTCTGTGGGGAAATAAAATTGCTTCCTATACATGAAAAGGACAAGAAAAAGGAATTTGTAATAGGGTTGAGTTTCGTGGCGCGTGCCTGATGCCAACAACTGCCTCAAAGTCTTCGTCCAGAGCTCGGGCCAGGTACATGTGGAAGTCAAAATTGATACCGTTCGTGAAATGAGCCTGAATGCATTACTTAAAGCTTAGGTTTCAATTGTCACGCTTAAAGTTTACACTTAATCTTTTCAATTAGCAACCGATGCATTGCTCAATCACATCCTCATGATGGATAGGCCCTCACCATTATAAAGCCATGCCTTAAGGTGAAATAATCGGCTTTCGACACTGCCTTATAGAACTGACGAACGAAACACACCTGCATATCAACAAATAAAAAGGTCGTCAGCACAAAAAGCACTAGCTAATCTGTATAATGGTGGAGAGAGAGAGAGTGGCCATCACGCTTCTCCCCCCTGCAATATCTCTTCCCTTCCTCCTCCTTTCTCTTCTTCTCGCTTGCTCTCCCCTCTTAAAGTGATAGAGATTGTGAATGAAGCAACCTGAAAATTTCTTTTTTTCCCATGTGGAGGGGTGGCCGTTGGGCTTCTCACTCTTTTTTTAAAATCTTTTTCTTCTCTTTTCCTTCTTTTCTCTCTCCCCTCTAAGGTGAAAGAGAGAGCACAAAGTGATGGGTAGAATAAGTTTGTACTCTAGTTGGGACTCTTATGTAGTGAGTGATTTGTTTTTCATTTGCAAGGAATTCTACAAGTTGGTCATGTACTCGATACCGGAGGTAGAGCGTTTCTTTCGACGGTCATGTATTAAAGGTTATGGCAGTATCTCTACAAGGTGAATGGTTATCATAGCTATTCACACACACACACACACACACACACATATATATATATATATATATATATATATATGAGTGAACCGTTCCTATACGCCTATTGAGAAGTTAGGGCAGGACTATCATTTGTTTATCAATTTTACTTTTATTCAAATGCCTTTTAAATTTTACATGACATTCTTTATACATATATATAGGTATACATGAAAAATATCAAAATTGGTGTGAGAGTTCAAAATAAATATTACATAAAATGGTGATGCTTTAAAATAACGAAAATTTGAATTGCATAGTATGAGCGTGAGAACCACTTACAGGCCAAAGGAGGAGAGGATGGTTGCTCCAAAACTTCAAGTGGCGTTGGCCGAACGAGGTCTGCCGGGTCAGCCTGAACCGACGGGGGTCTGAAAATTTAAGTACATTAGTTTGTTAGTGCCAAAGAGAAA